>HG992080.1:2312126-2313649 GCA_905220515.1 Lysandra coridon | reverse complement strand
ATGTATGTATGTATGTATGTATGTATGTATGTATGTATGTATGTATGTATGTATGTATGTATGTATGTATGTATGTATGTATGTATGTATGTATGTATGTATGTATGTATGTATGTATGTATGTATGTATGTATGTATGTATGTATGTATGTATGTATGTATGTATGTATGTATGTATGTATGTATGTATGTATGTATGTATGTATGTATGTATGTATGTATGTATGTATGTATGTATGTATGTATGTATGTATGTATGTATGTATGTATGTATGTATGTATGTATGTATGTATGTATGTATGTATGTATGTATGTATGTATGTATGTATGTATGTATGTATGTATGTATGTATGTATGTATGTATGTATGTATGTATGTATGTATGTATGTATGTATGTATGTATGTATGTATGTATGTATGTATGTATGTATGTATGTATGTATGTATGTATGTATGTATGTATGTATGTATGTATGTATGTATGTATGTATGTATGTATGTATGTATGTATGTATGTATGTATGTATGTATGTATGTATGTATGTATGTATGTATGTATGTATGTATGTATGTATGTATGTATGTATGTATGTATGTATGTATGTATGTATGTATGTATGTATGTATGTATGTATGTATGTATGTATGTATGTATGTATGTATGTATGTATGTATGTATGTATGTATGTATGTATGTATGTATGTATGTATGTATGTATGTATGTATGTATGTATGTATGTATGTATGTATGTATGTATGTATGTATGTATGTATGTATGTATGTATGTATGTATGTATGTATGTATGTATGTATGTATGTATGTATGTATGTATGTATGTATGTATGTATGTATGTATGTATGTATGTATGTATGTATGTATGTATGTATGTATGTATGTATGTATGTATGTATGTATGTATGTATGTATGTATGTATGTATGTATGTATGTATGTATGTATGTATGTATGTATGTATGTATGTATGTATGTATGTATGTATGTATGTATGTATGTATGTATGTATGTATGTATGTATGTATGTATGTATGTATGTATGTATGTATGTATGTATGTATGTATGTATGTATGTATGTATGTATGTATGTATGTATGTATGTATGTATGTATGTATGTATGTATGTATGTATGTATGTATGTATGTATGTATGTATGTATGTATGTATGTATGTATGTATGTATGTATGTATGTATGTATGTATGTATGTATGTATGTATGTATGTATGTATGTATGTATGTATGTATGTATGTATGTATGTATGTATGTATGTATGTATGTATGTATGTATGTATGTATGTATGTATGTATGTATGTATGTATGTATGTATGTATGTATGTATGTATGTATGTATGTATGTATGTATGTATGTATGTATGTATGTATGTATGTATGTATGTATGTATGTATGTATGTATGTATGTATGTATGTATGTATGTATGTATGTATGTATGTATGTATGTATGTATGTATGTATGTATGTATGTATGTATGTATG